>OZ029913.1:37784127-37831627 GCA_964023275.1 Norana najaformis | reverse complement strand
TTATTTTTACAACCTTTTCTGAAATCAAACTGCTTCCAACCATAATTCCCACAAATGATCTACACACATGGTGGGTTCAATAGGTGTACTGTTGGCGGATTGCTATGCTCGAGCTCGATTTGTTGGAGTAATCGTAATCGTAAACTCGAAACTTTCTAAAGCTACACTTAAAAGCTAAGCGTAGAGCGGCATCAGCTTAGTCAAGTCAGAGGGGTCGTCGATAGACACCATGTGAAGAACAAGACCATGTTAGCGAGAGATCAGAGAGGGAAGTAGACAGAGGAGCTGTTACGTGGGTTAACCTTCAGCATAGGATGGTAAACCACCCACACTAGTTCAAACCATTCCTACATATATTTTCCCCACTCCTTTTCTCAACGTGTGACACGGTAGCCAATCGGTTGTAAGCTCGCCTGGTAACTCGTAGTGTGGGGGTTCGAGTCTTCTCTAAGACGGTCACATTGTGTGGATCTTGGGCAGATCTTCTCCCACAATTTCTCAGCGCCATCGACTGATATGCGGCATGGTGGTCTGCTAACAACCCTAGGCAAGTTTTGTTCGGGCGTGGTTAACACCCAACGTTGTCACGGCTGAGTGAATCTATAGCAGATGAAACAAAAGCAACAATGGACGCCGTCGCTAGCTTCAGCATCTTTTCAAGACAATTCACCATTGTGACTTTCAGTCACCTTTCCATTCACTGATATACTCACCTCTCAATTCGCTCATATATTCACTTACCCATTTGCACAACTATGGAAGGAAAGAAAGGGATTAAGGAAGGAAGAATAGAAAAAGGTAAGAAAGAAAAACAACAAAAGCCATTGGGGTAAGGACAGTTTTTCTTTTTCTTCTTCCCTTCTAAGGATAATATGACAAATGGAAGCCATGGCAGCGATATGAGACAACAGGGACGCACAGAAGGCTGTTTACGGAGATATCTCTGATAGCTAGCACTAGACTCTACTGTGGCTCAAACACTCGTAGGCAATACTGTTTGATTAATAAATTTAGTGAAGTGTTGTGCGCTTCATAAGTAATTGTAAGGTATTCAAAATAGAAATAAAACCGTGCAGGTTGGGTTGACAACTTCATTCAATACACAACACGACTTAGACTAATCACGAGAAAAGCACAAGATATGATAACTGACAGAAAAGACGGGAAACAATTATTCACACCCACAACCGCCATGGCAGATTTTAAATATTAAAAACCTTTAAAAGGCGCTTAAATACGTTTGCGTCTACTATGGTTCCGGCCACCATATCTTTAACACAGCGAGAGAGACGGAAAGGAGGCAGAGACCGAGACAGAAACACAGTGAGAAGAATAGAGAGAGAGAAAGACTCGGAGACAGATCGCTAGAGACGGTATAACAAAGTACAGTCAAACAGACTAAAATACAAATGGGCATACATACAGACGTACAAACAGAGTACAGATGGAGTAAGAGAGTAACGGGCAGGGAGAGAGGCAAAGAGGTCAGACGAGGATGGCGCAGAGTGACTGGAAAGAAAGAAAGAACATGATTATGTAGAGAAAGCCAGAGAACAGAAAGAGCAAATAGGCAAACAGACAGATAGACAGACACAGGGTCACAGACAAACACACATGGACATACAGCGAGGGACACATGGTAGGAGGTAGAAAAGAAAACAGACATACAGATCTCTGGAGAAAAGTGACGAAGCCAGGAATCATGGATCACATTCCAAGTCCAAAGCTGCGGACTTGATATTTGAACGATCGAGGGCAGCTAGTAGGTGCAATGGCAGCGAGAACGGGGGCGTCCCTCTCACTCCCAAGAATATTCTTCTTCGATGAGCGAGAAATAGACGATTAATCTCTGGACCGAAAGGACTGTCATGCAGAGATTTATATGGCGCCCGCTGGATAAACGGCTATCTGAACCAACTGGTTAATATATAACTGTTGCAATTTGATAATGCCTTCATATAAACGTCAGAAATGCCTTTGAAGCCGGGGAACAGGAAATATTAAGAACTATAAACAGATTGGAAAAGGTGAGTTTTCAGTTTAGGGTTAAAGATAGGCTCGTTAAGAGTGTTGCGAACATGCGGGAATAAATGAAGACTACATGTTGGAGATAATCAAACGAGGAGTGAGGACCACATGTTGGAGATAATCAAACGAGGGGTGAGTCTGCGTAAGACAATCATAAATGACTGACCAGCGCCACAAATCACAAACTATAGTGACCAGCACTTGAAGATGGTTTCTGTACTGAGGAACGAGCCACCGATAACAACTTTCATAAATGTGACACCGGTAAAGAAAAGGAACCGCCTGTTTCTTACTAGAAGCCTGGAAATGCTGTTTTTCCTATGATCACGATTATATAGTATTATGGTTTTGCATCCAACAAAAATCTCGGGTTTATTTTCTACAAACTTTATTCTTCTGCACGTGACTTCAAATTTCAAATGCAATTTCTTGACAATTGATATTTATTTATTAAATTTTTAGCTTGACTCCCTGATCAGCTTATGAAAAATGCTGATAGGTCTGTTTGCAACAGCAACAGTTGGTCCCTTTTCTTGGATGAAGTAACATAATTTCTTATAATAAGTAACACTAGTTTGCTCATCTGATCATTAGGTTTGGATTGGTTTTGCTCATTTGGCTGATTGTTTTCAAATGTTGGCTGTTCCCTTAACTTGAACGAATCACTAAATCACTAACCCAGTGCTAACTCTATATTTGTTTACAACACAATCACACTTTCGAATTAGAGTTAAAATCGGTTAGATTATAGAGTGAAACGCTATGAAAACAGTTAAACCTATATTTTTCTGCTTAATTACTCAATTGATTAATTAGTTAATTCAGCCGAACTACCTGTTTTAGAAGATTTACTAGAAGATAGACGGCTTTCCCTAATGCGTACTGTTTGTTACAGCATCAGTAAAAATGCATATTCTTGTGAATGTTTACGGCACTTTGTTGACCTTAGGGCTGATATTGGCGAGTGCTGTAAGCATACGCCATCTACAGAGCTCTTACGTGTAGAGTAGAATGAATTATAGTGCTCTAGATCACACTTTCGGTCGATACGGCCAAGGCGGATCTTCGGCCGCTGAACCTTGGGCTGCAATCAACCTGGAGACGAGGCCAGGACCGTGACGGTTGACGAAGAATTTGGAAATGGCAACTCTCCAGAGGGGCATATTATTGATGATGATGATGATGATGGTGATGGTGATGATGATGGTGATGGATGATGATGGTGATGGTGATAATGATGGTGATGGTGACGGTGATGGTGATGATGATGGTGATGGTGATGGATGATGATGGTGACGGTGATGATGATGGTGATGGATGATGATGGTGATGATGACGGTAATGGTGATGGGGATGATGATGGCGATGGTGATGGATGATGATGATGATGATTATGATGATGATGATTATGAGATTGCGCTTTGTCCTGGCTCGACTTGGTTGGTCTCTTATCACTCATCGTTAGACTATCAGGCAGACGTTGGTTGCGTGGGCCAAATGTAAGCGAACCGTGAGCTATTGGCGATTAGGCTTTGCGCGCATGGGCTCTCAAGCGTAACATCGCCTTATTGGCTGATCGGTGGTCATAAACCTTCCCCAGGTTCCCATCCTCTTATTTGAAAAAACTTCTAACTTGGCTGAAAAATATTTGATGATTTTTTTTGAAATGCTGGGTTTCAGGTTCAAAATAATGCATTGAAATGAAGGGGATGTGAATTTCCGCGGTTGGGTAAAGACAGGCAGACAGGCAGACAGGCAGGCAGCCAGGCAGCAGGCAGGCAGGCAGTGGCTATAAGTACAGGTAAAGGTACAGAAACAGTAGCTGGTGGGTGGTGGTTTCGGGCCACTCTCCCTGAGGCCAGCACAAACTTTCGTGGGATTTGTGTAGATCCAATACAATACAATGCAATACAATACAACTGTAGTTTAAAAATGCCTTTCTTACAAAGTTCAGAAGTGCACATGAAGCGGGGCAACAGAAACATTTACAACCGTAAACAGACTGGAAGAAGTAAGTTTAGAGCGAAAGAT
This sequence comes from Norana najaformis, assembly GCA_964023275.1. NCBI lineage: Eukaryota > Metazoa > Annelida > Clitellata > Crassiclitellata > Hormogastridae > Norana > Norana najaformis. The sequence goes on along the minus strand of OZ029913.1, from coordinate 37,827,568 downwards.
AGTCTCGACACAATAGTTGAGAAGGTAGAGAGTTCCAGATAGAGGGCTTAGCAGCTGTGAATGAACTCCGGACAAAGACAGGAGGTGTACCAGGAACAACATACTTCCCAAAAGATGCTGACCGAAGAGAGAATCGACCTTTAACGGAGCTACATGATGTAACCGTGGATGATAAGTAGGATGGCAGATAATTGCACGTGCTTTGCACATGAGGAATGGCAGCATAATTTAAATGTATTGCCATATATTTCCTTCCATTACATAAAATCACACTGGTATAGAAATGTACATTTAATAAATTACCATGAAACTTATTATGTCTGTTAAATTAGGTAACATTTTAAGAGCATTCTATCGTAACCATTGAAGGTCTTGCTCAGTGTAACAAGATTTCTACAATCGCATCAGAGAGCTTCCTAAAGGACACAACACATACGCCCAGATAGATATATACATACCTTATCGTCGACACAAGAACACGCTAAGTGATGAGGCACAGAGGAGATGCCAGCAAACAGCCGCTGCAACCACCATGCAACGTTCAAGATCATGGGAGGAATGATGGATGCAGCTTCGCGGTCTGCATGTAACCCGACAGACCTGCTGCTGCAGCTGCTCCTGCTGCTGCTGCTGCTGGAGAAGTTGATGGTGAATGAAGTACGACGGTAAGTGCCGCCTGTATTTAGAGACACGCTGTCCAGTCTGTTTGCTGCTAAAATGCCAACGAAATATTATTATTATTATTATTATTATTATTATTATTATTATTATTAAAAAATTTTGTGACTTTTCAATTTCAATTTATAAATGACTTGAATCAAGTCATCAAGTAGATCGCTTGCTAATTAAACAAATATAAAAAGTTGTTTGCTAATTAAACAAATATAAAAAGTTGTTTCACAACAGTGTACAAGAATCATCACCCTTTCTAAACGTACGAATACATTATCGACATATGTAACTCAAATTATTAATTGAGAAGACGACAGGTTGCTTGTACCAAATCTTTTTCGCGCTGTCCTAAACTGTAAAAGAGTTTCCTTTTATAGTCTATTTCCCGCCAAGTCAGTGTTCTTTTTGCGTAAGGTATAACATTTTTTTTACTTACGTTACCAAAACATTCGTGACAAAAGGACGAGTAAATTACGATGGAACGTTTGTCGACCGAAAAACAAGCAGAAAGTAAGAAACTGGGTACAAAGCGGCTTAGGGAGCAGACCTTAATTACGTGTGGCTGGAAGACTGAGCAAATGAAATAATTAAGTTGAGAGCTGTTGACAGTCATGTTTCCGATAGAATGAATAATTGAGGAAACAGCGGAGGCTGATGACACAGAAAAACCTGAGAGGGAGCCGGTGAAAAAAGCCGACTACTCTAGAGGCAGTTTTGCAGATAATGGAAATGCAGAGGCGGCAAATGGAGATCGAAAGGAAGCTGACAGCAGAAGACTATTACTAATTTGAACTAGAAAGAAAAGAAAGGCTACAACACGCCGTGAAAGAAATGAAAGAAAGGCTGGAACAAATAATAAGCATGGAAAGAATAAGGAACACCAGAGGCAGCAACTTGAAGCCCAGAGTCCACAAGTAGAAGCCGCAGGGAAAACAAGTCGTGGTGAATTGGAAACGGCAAAGAAAGCGAGGCCGGTCGAACTGGAATTGCGAAAATAAATTGAGATATAAAGCAACAAATAGAGCTAGAAATAATTAAGTTGACACAAACGAATAGAAGCTGAGCAAAAGAAGCTTTAAAAAGAAATGCAGCTGAGGGAAATGATAGTAGACAGAGAGGAGCGGAGAAAGCAATTGGAGATTATGAAAATAAAATTGGAGCAGCAAGAGAGGATAAGAATGGAAGCAAAAGAGTCCACGCAGTAGGGATATGACGAGGAAAGAATAAGTAGACTGGAAGATAGCTGAAAAAAGAAAGACAGGAAAAGAAGAAGAAATTTGAAGTAGAGTTGTAACTCATACAGAAAATGAAGAAAACTGGAGATTCAGTGGAACATATTATGCACAAGATGCCTTACGAATTAGCAGAAATCTCTTTGTACTTTGAAACGGCGGAGAATTCTTTAAACAGTTTTGGTATTCTAAAACAATTTTGGGTCATATTGCTAATACCGTAAATGACTCAAAAAGCTAGAACTGTTTTGAATCCTTTGAATTACGTCGATTTAAATCACTATGACTGTGCCAAAGCCCAAAGAGCACATTTCGAAAGAGTTTAAATTAACACCTCAGAATACAGAGGCAAATAATTTGCCACATGAAACTTTTACATTGTTTAATCCAAGGTTGAAAAATTCGTTCAGTAACTATGTCCGTAGTAGGGAAATGAACAGAGATTACGAGACATGGTATGATTTAATCGTCGCAGATCGTTTGAACAATCGTTGCCACAAGAACCGTTGCAGCTTGTTTTATCTAAAGAGCGAACGAAGTGTCTCTCCTCTGATTTAATTGCAGATTTAGCAGATGGCCATGTGAACAAATCGCATTAGTTTTGCTATCCCACCTAAAACTGGGTATGAGAAAATGCAATCACCAGTTATCACAGTAAATGGCAGAGCTTCAAGAATGAACAAAGAACAGAAAAGACCAGTGTAAAGGAAGAAGATAGTAATGGCTGGAAAAGGCCTATATAAGCGGACGCAAATGCATTGTGTAGAGCATGAAGATTTTATAGTAGACAGCACGAAGATTTGTAGCAGTTGCCTAGCGTGTGCTAAGTTTAAAGTTTGAGTACAAATGTCACTGACAGATTCGTGAGTTTAGATTCATGACGATCCAAGTACTGCTGCTATTGAACTTTTTGTTTAATTATAATTTCTATAATCAAAGACTGAGTCTTTACGAGGATTAACGCTACGCTACGAAACGGACCAGTCGACGGTTCGAATCCCGATCAATGACATATCGAAAAGTCGTGGACACATACAACACTTATTTGACACGGTAGCCAATTTTACATCGCTTGTCTTGGAAAGCGCAGAGTATAGGTTCTATTTTCTCTTAAGACGAAAGATGTGTGACACCTTGGAGAAAGACCTTCGCTATAAACTCCTATCCCGATTTCACCTTATCTTTCTTTTATCTTTCTCGTTGCTTCACTTCCAAACACCATCCTCCTTTCTACTTGCCTGACCTTAAAATTCCTTAATAGGAACCTGATCTGATTATGTTCCCTCTCTGGTTTGTTTTTAATCCAGTGCCTGTGAATAATCTGGTTTGCAAGACTTAGATTTTGGGTCGCTGTAGAAATGGGCGTTTACAACTAGGGTTACGATTCACTCACTGCTGCATGACGTCACGGATTGATGCTTCATCTGCAGTTGAAGCTGTTGGAGCGTTACCCATTTAAGTGGCAAACAGCCAACACGTCTATCGAAGCCTAGGGAAATTGAGAAATTCCGGTGAACGTAATTTTATATGGCTCTGTGCACTGGCTATGGGGGCTAACGACGTATTTCGATACAGCGACGTTGCTACTGCTCTCTACCGAATTGAAATGAAGTACATGGAGTTTTTGTCTCTTTCTGAAATGAAGTACATGGGGTTGTTGTCGCTATCCCTCTTTCTCTTTTTCTTTCTCTCTCTCTCTCTTTCTCTCTTTCTCTCTTTTTCTCTTTTTCTCTTTCTGTGTCTCTCTGTCTCTGTCTCTCTATCTCTGCATCAATTACAATTAGGCCTCCTAAATCAATTGGTGTTGTGGGGTGCTACCTACCAAAAGTGGGCTCAACATTTTCTTTAAAAAAATGTAATCAAACTTTTCGGACGACCACATCAATAAATTTCTTTGTCCATACCTGTAAATTTTTTTTGAACATACAAGCCAATTTCTTATTGATGATACTAATCAATATACTCAATTTTTGTCTTAATGTCTTAACATTGAAAATGGAATTCGCATACAAATAACCTACTTCGCCAAAAACTTATATAATTGAATCCAGTTTAAAAGTTCCCACTATCCCTACTCAGTCCCCACCCCTCTTATGGTAAATGGAGGAAGTGTTGCATCTAGTGTTCCTTATTTAGGTCAATCCATCCATGCATCTGCATCCTGTTCCTCCTTCTCCAGTCCTTTCTCACCTTGCGTCTGCTCCTCCACATTCTCTTCCATATCCACCACCACCTTGTGCTAAAATTCCCCCGTTTCTTCCCTCTGCTGCTACTCCATTTTAGCTTATACCTAATTACATCCTCCTCGTGTTCTGCCTCCTACTCCGTTTGTTTCTCTGCATCCACCCCTCTTCTTTCTGTTCTTCCTCTGCAGGTCTTTCACTCAAAATTTAAAATATTCCTCTTCCACAAATCCTATTTTGATTTTCCTGTTCTCCTTACCTCACCTTTTCGGTTAAATTCCAAACACCATCCACCATAACCGTCAGACTGCCTGCCTGCCTGAGTCTTGGATTTTGATCTGGAACCCAACCCTTCCGGCATATCGATTTTGTTTTGACTGAGCGCCTGCGAGTAAACTCGTTCCCGCGACTTAGCTTTTGTTGAGCTCTGTAGAAGTCTCGAGCTTACGATAATCTCCCCCTCCTCCCTGTTCTTCTACCGCCTCCTTCCTATGCTGCTCAGACTCTCTTTTTACAACATTCTCCTGGTGTTCTTCTTCCTCGTCCTCCGTCTGATCCTAAACTCTTCCCCTAAATCTTCCTCAGTCTTCTGTTCCTTCTAAGCGACTTCCCCAAGCGACCTCTACACCGTAACAGCACCCGGCAGCAGCCACTGTAAATGCCTATAACGGTTCAACATGACTTCGCGCGTGGCTGATGAACAGGACGAATGCCATCACGTGTCGTCGTAACGAGAGCACAGCACGACCCTGAGTCGCTGGTCTTAATGTAATTTATGGAGCGCCAAATGTCAGTATTGTCGTCGTCGGCCGAAGAATGACGGCAGTGGCTCGTCTTTAGCGACGAAGCAAGGCTCCAAACAAAGAACAAGCGAGAGAAAGGAACACATGGGCCGTCAATGGTGCGATTACCATCCACCGAATAGAGCGAGGTCGACAAAACACCCCGGTCGGCCGATAGGAAAGAAAACCGAGAAGTAGATAGACGGATAAAGAGACCTGAGAAGAACCGTAGAGAGCTTTAAGGAATATGAAAGACTTAGCGAGAGACAATGAGGCGGGGAAAGATAATTAGAACGGTAAAGAACGAAAGGAACCGGTAGGAACCAACAGGAGCCAGTTAGAACCCACAGGCTTACTTACTTACTTAGACTTAGATCCTCCTGTTCCGATCGGAGCATTGGCCGACAAGCCTTCGCCATTCCACGCGTTCACCAGCCATCACCATCGCCTCGTCCCAGTCCAATCCCATCCGCTCCAGATCTCCCCTGAAAGCTCACCTCCAAGTGTTTCTCGGCCGTCCCCTTTTACGTCTTCCACCCTCCACAGGAACCAGTTAGAAATAAAAGAACCCTCTTAAAACATCAGCGTGAATGCAATATTACGCTGCTTAGCCAGCAAATTTTAAGCGTGCTTTTGTATAGGAAATTTTTATAAGTCGTCGGGTTATTGATTTGTTCGTACACGAGCGTATCACACTTGGCAGGTAGAGTTTTAACAAAGATCCTTATATTTCTTGTTATTATAGAATTATAATTCTACAATGTAATTCTGCATTGTAATGACGCGTGCCACGAGAAGGGTATATTGTGCTAATGCCAATATACCACAACGTTTATTTAACATTGAATTGCAACATGCTTGTCTAGTTTATTATACAATGTGAACAACAACATCACTTTAGGGGTAAGTAGTCAGAGAGATAGAGAGAGAGAGACAGAGAGACAGAGAGAGACAGAGAGACAGAGAGAGAGAAACAGAGAGAGAGAGAATACAAGAGACAAGGTTGCTGCTCAGGTTTCAATTACAATTTCATGGCACTGGCAAGTTCTTCTGACTGAATAATTTATATTGCGGTAGAAATGATAGCAAAACCAATTCGTTTCAAACATCGGCATCGTTTCGGAAATGTTCCATTCACTTAAAAAAAATCTTGCAAATAAAAATTTCTGCAATTAAGTAATTGACTCAGTGAGGCAACCGTGAGCCATCGGCGGTGGATCACATAGCCTATCATTGTTCCTAATCCTCGATGCTACATACTTCAGGAACGTTGAACGTGCTGTCATCGTTCAAATCTAGTTTGGAATCAGTTGGTTTAGCTCTGCGTGTGTGTGCGAGATTGCCACAGGTGACTCTTCTAGTTCTCTATGCAATGTCATGTCATGTTATGTCAATTCGTCATCGTCGCGTCGCGACGGTTGACTACATGATAGGGCCATCTTCGATCAAAGCCATCTATTACGCGCAGCATCCAACAACCTGGTTCCCGATAAGCCAGTCCAAGCCGAGATGTTGTCAATCCAACTTATCTTTGGCCTTCCGCGGTCTCGGTTCCCCTCAACAAGACCGATCAAAACACTACTCTCGATGGTGTCTTGAGGATGTCTCATCACGTGCCCGAAATAACGCAACTTGCGGGCCTTAATGTGACCCAGCAGCTCGTTTTGCACCCCAGCCAGTTGGTACACCTTTTCATTGGTCATCTTCTTTGTCCAAGCAATCCGCAGTAACTTTCTGATTCACTTGTTTTCAAAAGCCTGAATGCGTCTCTCCTCTCCCTTCTTTAATGTCCAGGCCTCACACCCATATGTCGCCACCGGCCATGCCAAGGCCCTCATCAGGCGTAATTTGGTCTTGATGCCAATTGACTTGTTTTTCCACATCTTTGTGAGCTTAACCATGACTGCCATTCCCATGGCTAGTCTCGATTTCACCTCAACCGTACAGTCCGTATCCATTGCTACTCTGCTCCCCAAGTACATGAAGTAGTCTACCTTCTCCAGTCTTCCATCAACCACGTTGATCTCAAGTGCTTCGCCTGTATTTGCCATCACTTTCGTCTTTTTCGCATTGATCAGCATATGATACTCATTCGCAGCATTCTCAACACGGTTTACTAACTCCTGCAGTTGTTCTGGCGATGTGGCCAATAAGACGATGTCATTTGCGTACCTGAGATTGCTGATGATCTTGCCACCGATTCTGAAACCTCCATTATATCCCTGTAGTGCCTTCCTCATCACTTGTTCTGCCAATATGTTGAACAGACAGGGGGAAAGATTACATCCCTGCCGGACTCCTTTTTTGACACAACCATGCAGACACGAGACAATCTGTCCTGACTGCAGCGCGTTGTTGTCTGTAGAGGTTTCTCAACAGTTGGACTAGTTGTGGTGGAAAACCCATTTCAAGCATGGATAGCCATAGCTGATCATGTTGTACCATGTCAAAGGCCTTAGTAAAGTCGATGAAGCATAGGTACAGTGGTTGACGTCTTTCTCTAGATTTCTCCAATATGATCCTATTCTTAATGACAACATTTTTAAGGCTAACGCACTGAGCGCCTCTGATAAGTTTCTCGAAGCGGCGCTATACAAATTTATAATTACAACTACAATCTCATGGATTATTGTTGCAGATTGGCCGCAGACTTTGTGCCTTGGTCACTTGTATTCACCGACTGTACCTAAACTTACAAATAACTTCAACAATGCATTATAGACAACTTATATTGTTTATTTATAAAGTAAAACTGTCGGCCATCGTAATTGTAATTGTAATTGTAAACGAACATTTATAAAGCGCCACTTAGGAAACAGTGGCGCTCCCGACTTGAACAAACAAAAAGGATTTCAGGCGTTTGCGAGACTGAGTAGGAGAGAGACTAAGTAACTGAAGCCGCAGTTCAAGAGGAAGGCAGTTCCAGCTGGAAGGGCCAACAAAGAAAAAGCTCCTGGACTGAGCAGTCGTAGTGCGGACGCGAGGCACTAACAAGAGACCACCGGTAGCTGAGCGAAGGGAGGCATGGGCAGGCAACGAGGAAACCGGCATACAAAAAGAAGTTAAGTAGGACGGAGCAGAGCCTAGAAGGCAGTTGCGCATCAGAATTAGAATCTTAAACTGGATGCGTTGACTGACAGGAAGCCAATGAAGTGAGTCACGAATAAAAGTAGATATATGGGCAGACTTTGGAAGACCACCGATAAGGCTTGCAGCAGCATTAAGTAAAGACTGAAGCTTGGAAGTGTTAATTGCAGAAAGTCCAATATGCAGCATTGCCAAAGTCAATCCTAGTGCAAATCAGGGCATGGACCAAGGTAGTGATCGCATGAAGAGGAAGCGAGTGACGAATAGAGAGGAGTTGTCGTAGGTGGTAAAGACAAGAGCAGGAGATATTATTTACATGGTCAGTCAGAGAAAGAGTTTGATCCAGGATGATTCCGAGGTCACGGACTGAGGAAGAGAAATGGATATGAGGGAAATTAGAGGAAAGGGAACTAAAGTCAATTTTGGCAAGCTGGACACAAGTCTACAAAATAAAGCAGCACCTATGACCTGCCGATGACTTTGGCTCAGTCGGTCCAATACAATTTATGTTAAGATGTCGAAAAGGTATATGCTACTGTGGAATTGGCGTGATCAGTACCATATCGATAGCCAATTCTCATGCCTTGAGCTGGCCTTTTTCACATGACCGGTACTACTCCGTCATCCATGGCCTTCCTTTCATTCCTTCTCCTTTCCTTCCTCCACTTCCTCTTTCACTTCCTCTCTTACTTCGCTCTCCTTCAACTTTTTAGACTGCACTCTTGCAAAAACCATTAGACAAATATTGAGTAATAAACACAATCGGTTGAGGCAACGACCTTAATTCTTCAATGGTTTCAGAGTATAACAAGAGATTTTTTAAAACTCGTTGACCTAACATCTGCTTACAACAAAGATTAATAATGACAAATATTCATCAAATTTGAATCCGTTTCAAATTCAATGTTATATGATGTTACACTCAGAATGAACAGCTTTGCTGGGACAGGTTATCCTACCTCTTTTAGTTTTATATTTCGCATCAGGGCCGGATTTCCGGAGTCTACAAGTGCCTGACCATTAATTCCTGTTTCTTCGCTAACTACAGTGATTTCTGTACCGGAATCTAGAAGTGCCTGATTATTAATTCCTTCCCTTCTGGCTGACTTGCAATTTCCATTCCACTATGTTCTAAATTTGCCCTTTTCAACATGATTTTAGGTTGTTCGCGCTTCCTCGACGAGCACAACTTCTGCAGCGCCATATTATCTTCGTTTCAACGCAGATGCCAGTCAGTCGATGCGGCTGCCGTCTCGCGGACATGATGCTCCTATAGCAAGGCTGTGCTTATGCCAGCGTAATGCGCCGTAAGTTCGTTAATCGCTGTTGGAGCTCAGCCGGGAGCCGCTGACCAAGCGGCAGTCGAGACGGACGAGACTGCTATGCCCCAAGTCAAGCGACTGAGCTGCCGTGCAATGGACAACACCCTCGATGTACGCATTTGCGACGCACGAAGTCAAGAGACAGCGCCGCAGAGCACTGGACAACAGCCGGGCCGCTTGCTGGAAGTCTTCCGACTGCTGCTGCTGGCGCGGATCGAAATGAATTCGATTAGGAGTGATGGACTGGCGAAGACGAGGCACAGTAATGGTGGCGATGATTGAATAAGGGCGAGCGAATGTCTGCATATCGTATGAGACGATAAGTTAATACGAAGACGGTCGCGGAGGTGGCATCGCTCACGAGTCGGATGATACTTCTTCAGCCTTCTGCTTCAGCAACAGCAGAGGATGCAAAGCGAGGGAATAATCGGGGACGGGTGGGCAGGAAGAGCAAGGCATGCAACAGTGGTCGCTCTGCGAGACATCTACAGATAACCTGGTGATCTGACTCATAAGTGTGGCTATTTATCGTTGCGAGAGTGTCTGCAGTCAACAGACATTGCATTTCTGCGACCTCATTAGCTAAACATCTGGGCTTAAGGAACTTGCGACTGAGGCGCAGACTGTACAACAGCTATTCAGCAATCTGGCAAAAGCTATTTAATAGCTATTTCGTAAGAGCTGTTTAACAATCGGACAGCCTTTCCTGTCGGGTTTCGTGTTCCATTTGGCTAATAGCGCATATTCAGAATAAACGACCGATCATATTGCTCTGAAATCATACCACCGTCGTCAGTTCGGTCCATGGCTCTTTAGACGCCTAACAGCAACAGAGATGCATGAATATTATAGCATCTTAAATCCAAGTAGGTACACTTATTTTGGTTGGATCTTTAGAAATTGGAGTAACAGCGAGAATTAGCCAAGTCTCGGCAGAATGATAGGCAGGCATTTCAGACAGACAGGCTGACAGACAGACAGAGAGACAGACAGATAATCTAACAAGACTGACTCAAAGACAGACCTGTTTCTGTGTGATTACCGTCCTGTCAATGTCTCGCCGGAATGATCTCCTGAAATTGATTCTTTTTTGTCCAGGCAGAAGTAAAGATAGGTTCCGTAGAGTACAGGCGCCATGTAAATTCTGCCATTACACTAGATCGTCGTAATTGTGATCGTAATCGCATACAATTAGATAGCGCCTCTTCTGAGGAATCTCCACAGAAACACTCCCACCTGAAAAACTCGAACCACGCTGAGATATGTATATAGTTAGGTGTAACAGCAGAGTCTGAAAACTATTCCCATTTAATTCAATTTAATTAACAGCTCTTTAAAAACGGAACTCTTAATATAAAATAGCCTCCAATAAGCTTTACGTTGAAGCTTTCTACAAGACAAAACAGAGCCGCTTGATACGTTTATTAATTTGTTTAGTTAAAGCGCTCATTATGCGCTCAAAATCAGTAAATCCGAATCTGAGCCGGAGAGCTGCTTTGTTGTACTCGGAAAATGTTTCTTGGTTCTGCAGGCTCCGTCTTAAGAAACGCCAGACCAGGAAACAATGCAATTGCACGTCTTATGCAGCCAAAGAACAACTTAAAGGCGAAGAGACAAACGGACCGTAGCACCGTCGTCGACTTTACCTTCCGTCGTTTGGTCCGTCTCGCGCCTCATCGTCATTAAGTCCGTCTGGTGTTTTGGACGAGCGACCTTAAGCTAAAGCGGCTGCAAGAAATCTTCCAGACATTGGATTACGCACGGTATAACGACTATCCATCTTACCAGCGTTGCCGACTGCTGCTCTTTTTACCCATCTGGCACCCTACCCCTGCCCCCGTTTTACCCCTTCTTCCGCTCTTGCTACTGCGTCCAACGCAACATGGTAAGCTAGGAATAAGTCATTCTGATGAAAGAGGCGACTCATTTCCTTCTCGGACGACGGGGAGTCTTTCCATTTGGTCGCCGCTTATAGATCGACCCAAAGGAAGAGACTCTCATGACCGACTGCTGTGCACCGGATCGTCGCCTGAAAATGACTTAATTGGTCCGAATTCGATCAAGGTATGTCCGCTGCTTGCGGCATCGTTTATTTCAGTCTCTGCGAATTCAGTGTAGTCGACACTGCCTCTGTGTACCACTCCCATCTGATTGTCGCTTGGCACCGTAATGTAACTGTAATGTGAACTGAACGTATTTATTATGCATTGGCAGCTTCAGAGAGTGCCTGGGGCTCCGGCTTTACAACTACATCCTTACACCCAGGTCCGCCCTCCAGTATTACAGGCCATTTCCTTACATTTTAACATGCTTGCGGAATTTTTCATGAACTGAATAAATTTTGCGGTCTTGGAATAACATGGCCTCCCTAATCTAATCTAGTCTAATCCAAGCTAAGCTAAGCTAAAAACTTCTATAACGCAGCTATCATAATGTCCAAGGTATCAATCGATGGCCGCTGCAAGTGAATTTATAGTCAAGACTCGTAATCTCACAAACTCATTTGGCCACTGTTTCACTTCGCTTTTGCTGCTAGCTAGCAATCGAACTACAACGTAATCTTCCGATAATAAGTTACTATTTATTTCTTCCAAAAACTTGTCGGAAATCGAGAAAAGGATGTGCTTTACAATTTCAAATACCGAACGTGACCAACTGTATTTTAATTTAAGACCAACTGTATTTTAATTATAGCCTAGTCTCCTTTAGACTACATGTACCAAGTCTCGTGGATCACATAAGCGCTTATTAACTCACAAAATCTTATAGCTCCTCCCGTGTGTCTGTCAGGCGTAGGGATTCGAAACCTGCATCCTGGTCGAAATCCGATTGGTTAAAGAACTAGAAGTCGAGCTACGGTGGGAAAGTAAGTTGAAACATGAATTTCTACTGGCCCTTCATATTGTAGTATCTCTCGACGCCACTCTTCGCAGGCACAGTTAAGTTTGGTAACTTCACTAGTGGCTTCTAGTTGGATAGGATTTTTTCAGTGGAACGAATTACAGGCCATCTGAGACAATTCGGTCGGCCGTTTTTTGTTGTTTTCACACAACTCTAGGGAATTTATGCTAACTAGGTCACGGACATATTTTTAGACAATGATTGATACCAGAAAGGCATTCAATCTAATCAGGTGCTTAGGACTATTGCTTACACTTTTTCACACGTCAGATTTGTCACACACAAACACACACACACGGATTGGTTTGCCGTGTTCATTTCTTTGCGGATCAGACTAAGGCGTCTATTAAATTAGCGACTACTGTATACCATACCATGTCATACCATACCATGCCAAGCCATGCTACACCATACTATGCCATGATAAGTCATGCCCATTTCATACTGACCATACCTTACCCATATCTGTTACGTGTATATGCAAATATCTCTGCTGCTCTCTGTCTCTGTGTGCCTGCGTCTGTATCATTGTCTGTCTGTCTGTCTGTCTGTCTGTCTGTCTCTTTCTCTCCATTCAGGTGACTGCACCGTATGGCCCAGTTAATAGCTTACGAGGCGTATTGGCAAAGCCAAGAGTTCTGTCTATTCAGCGTCGACGTAATTGCACTGAGCCTAAATGGCGCTATATAATGCACTGAAACGCCGAACGTGACAGTTTTCCTTATGTGGTTAATTTTTTCGGTCTGCCGAACACGAACCGACCTGATGCGTGACCGAGATTAAGGAACGGTGGGGAATTAAGGAACGGTGGGGAATTAAGGAATGGTCGGGAATTAAGGAATGGTTAGGAATTAAAGAAGGGTTAAGAATTAAGGAATGGTCAGGAATTAAGGAATGGTCGGGAATTAAGGAATGATCAGGAATTAAGGAATGGTCGGGAATTAAGGAACGGTCGGGAATTAAGGAATGGTCAGGAATTAAAGAATGGTCGGGAATTAATGAATGGTCAGGAATTCAGGTACACTACATGGTAGGGAATTAAGGAATGGTCTGAAATTAAGGAATCGTCGGGGTATAAGAATGGTTGACAATTGGCTTCAAGGAATGGCCTGAACACCCTGAAATTATTCATTGTTATGGGACTCGCGGATCGTGAACGCTATATAAATGTTCATGTCTACGCTTCCGGGGAGATGACCATTTGACGCCTGAGTAGGCCTACTTGGATTTCGGAAAGATTCCTTGAAACTCAGAGATTGTCTGACTGTCTGTCTGTGCCTATATCTGTCTGTTTGTCTGACTTTCTCTATGCTTGTTTCTGTCTTTCCTTGTCTCCCTATGTGTTGATGTTTGTCGCTGACTTTGTCTCCCTCTCCCTCAGTGTAACTGTGTTTGGGTACTTGTCTTGGTGTCTAACTCTTTGTATGTCTCTCTCTGTACCGGTATCTATCTGCCTCTGTCCTTACCTCTCTTTCATTCTCCTCTTTCACTCTTTAACTACGCATGAATATGCATTCTAAAAGTACTCAAAAGGCGCTATATTATGTTTAGTTACATCACATTGCAATGGATCACCCCCACAATGTACCATGCCATAATACATTGCATAATACATTGCATTGCATAATACACTGTATTGCACGGCGCCTTCTAAGCATCGATTAAAGAATCCAGTTTAAGTACATGTCTTAATGTTCAGAAAGTATAACATCTACAGTAAATCGGTCGACCTATCCCTGCTTCATGCTCGCAGTTCATACCAGCACTCGATCAACTGATCATTTGACTACTGCGTGTACTTCGAGTCTTGCTGTGCCTCGCACCAGGAGTGACGGGTTCTCAGGGATTCTTGGCGGCGGGTTCAAATTTTTGGGATTCACTGTACAGTGTTGTGCGTTCTATCAGTTCTTTAATGTCATTCAGATCTAAACTTAAGACTCAGATGTTTCAACTCCACTGCAGCCTGACTCCGATTTCGACCCGGATTCGAGTTTCCAGATTATATTTGACTTACAACTTCACTTGAAGTCATCACCGATTGATGATACCTTATGGATTTTAATAGCAGGGCTATTGAAGTTATTACATTTGATCAGGTCAGGTTAGATTAGATTGGATGTTGTAAATAATGCATCACATATACCTTTTGTAAACATTATATACATATTATATATATATATTATACACATAACAAACTACATTACGAACACATGTATGTCATGATGAATGCGTAGATAATTAATCATGTATGTAATTACATTGGGAAGACAACATACTGTGTGTCTGTGAATGTGGCTCCCAACGGAAGCCGTCCATGTTCCCTTTGCTTGCTTGCCAGACTGAATCTGTGCACTTAAGATGCTCCGAGACATTTATATAGCGCATTTTAGGTTCGGTCATGCGTGCATCCTTCTTTCCTTCCCGGTATCCGTTTGTGTAGCCGTGAAGCCGTTTCTTTGCAATGTGCCTTGTCGAGATGGTTGCGTGGTGGTCATGAGTCAGATAGTTGCGTGGTCAGTCCAGCGGTCAGTTCAGCGGTCAGTCTAACGGTCATTTCGTGCACAGCGACACAGACAGAACCTCGGCGCTGATATACAGATTAATTTGCTTACACGCATTCGTATCAGGTGCCTCTCTGGTTGGCCGCCTCCGTGTATGTTACGCATCTTTGCCTGTCTTCTTCTATATCTGTCTACTCTGCCTTCTTATATTATGTCAAAACGTATAGAGCCGATATGTACAGATATCGAGAGATGGAATTAGGCTAAACTCCAATATTCTTACGTGCATATATGCATACATGTGTTATAGAATTGTTATATTTTATCAATCCAAGTACGTCACTGAATAACGCTGCAATCTGTCTCAACTCTCCCTGCTTCGCTCTCTCACACACTCCTTCTCTTCTTACATGTCTCCTTCTTATTCTTCTCCATCTCTCTCCCTGCTTTCTCACTCCCTCTCCCTTTTCTGTATATCCCTATGTTTGTTCTTCTCTGTCCCAGCTTCTTTCTATCCCTTTCTCTTTCGCTCTTCCTCTCTGTCTGTATGTACCTATCTCTCTCCCTATTAATTTCCGCCTCTCGCTTTCTAGCTTTTCCTTATCTCCGTCTCTACTCCTTCTTGTCTACCTTTCTCTGTGTCCCTCTGTGTATCTTCCTCTCTGTTACTCAGTCTTTGTGTATATGTCTGTCTCTCCCCCTGTGCTTCTATCATAATCGCCTGTCTCAGCAACGACCACCCACAGAAACATAGTTTTATCATCTGTTCTCGAGCAATTTGGATTATTTAAACTAACAAATTGCGGATTTCATTAATTACGACAGTTTTTCTTGAATAACATTCATTTACCAGATTCGATTTTCAACAATTAGCAGAAGAAATGATGTTCAATTCATATATTATATATACAGATATCTATCTCTAAACGATATATATTTGTATTTGTAATAATATACAACAGAAACACATCAAATTTATGGGATACATATAGCCATATTTCGATATAAGTGGATATAAAACTATTTAACATATACATATATATATATATATATGCATAAAATAAGGCAGTTCTAAAGTAAATTCACATTAATTGCATTACCAGGCTAGTGACAATGAATGATAATTGGCATTAGACTATCCAATTCACAACCCAGCGGCCACCTACACATACTCATACACATACACGTGCACATACACACAGACAACCTTTCCGTGCAACAAGAACTGCCAATATTATCGGAAAACTCATCGAGTCAATTTGCGTCGTCTGTGGTGATTGGAAAGGGGTTGGTAGATGTTTCTTTCCAGTTGCCACCACCACAGGATCACCGGAATTGGCTTAGCGTGTTTTCAGATCGGTCTGTTCTCTAGCGTTGAGAAGGAATCTGGGACGGACTTACTTACTTACTTACTTACACATCCACGCAGGCACACGCACACGCACGCACGCACACATATATATTGATAAGCATGAACGTAGACGTACACATAAATGTAATCTAATCTAATGACTTCCATAGAGTCGTTATCATAAGGCATAAAACATCAGACGATGGTCTCATCTATTGAAATCATATTCCAAATCATATTCTTCTGGAGATGCCCGGTCGAAATTCGATAAATAAGAGAAACCAGAAGTCAAGCTACGGTGGCTAAGCAAAGCTAAATCAGATGAGCATTAAACTTAGATCTGAATGGCAAAAAAGAACTAACAGAACGCACAGAACTGGGTAGCAATTAAAAGTAAAAAGTAAACTCTGTCTCATATCTCACAAGTGAGAAGTATGGAAGCGCTCATCTCCTTTTCTAGGTCCCTGAGCCTGCAATGGACGAATCCCAAGGTCCTGGACACAGGGCCAGTGCATCGCAGGACTTGCCGTTTACAAGGATTACACATGCAAAAAGAAAGGCATATGTTAAACTATTGCCTACTGTACTGTTCCCGGCATTATATCTGCTAACAGCAGACGCTGCTTTAACTACAAGCGACCTAGTGCTAACTAGATCCTACATTCTTTCGGTGTTGGTAAATGAGTACAAGCAGAAGTTGGAAGTTCAAAAGGTGTCATGTCGTTGGATTGCTGTGAACCTGTGTGCGCCTCAGCCAAATGATCCTTTGATCTCAGGACCAAGATTCTGAAAAGCTTCTGCAGAATCGTCTTTAAAAATATATATCTTTATCGTCATCTTTATTTTAATCTCAATTTTCATCTTTATTCTTATCCACGTCTATTTCATCATCTTTACTAATAGTAGTAAAACCTTACTTTCTAGGTAGTAACTACATACATACATACTTACACACATGGATGTATGCATCCATACATACACGCAAGCATGCATACGTACGTACTATAAGTACATTCGCACATACACCCAAGCAAACATACGCGCATACGTGCAGACAGTATTTGCCCTATAAGTCATCTCTCGGCTTCAGAGGCAGTTGTTGAGGGAAGGTCGAAAGACATCAAATATGCATTAGAGCACTAGTAGCGGCATGGGCGCCTAATAATTTGTCTGTCTTTCTGACCGTTCTTCCGTCCATACCTATGTCTGCCTGTCCGTCTGTCTGTCCCTCCGTCCGTCTGGTTGTCTGTCTGTCTCGTTGTCTGTCTGCCTGGACTGAACCCCTCAGACACGAGACTGAATACTCGAAATGCAAACAACGAGCTTCAAGAGGTTTGCGAACGGCTGAACTGTCACGTTCCCGTAACGCAAGTCAAAGTACTTGTCTTCCGGAATGCGCAATAGTGGCGCGATCTATCACCTGCATTAGACAGAAACAGACAATTGTTCTTCTGCTCAATGACTCTACTTGAAACGTCTCTAGAATCCATATTTTCTAGATATCATTAAGGAAGCCTGATGAATGTATGACTGTTTCTGTACTTATGTATGTGTGTGTATGCATGTTTGTTAGGATGGATAGGCCCATCTTAGAACTTCAGTATAAGAGGTTGCTATAAGAGAGAGACAGGCAGACAGAGACAGAGGGAGAGAGAATGAGGGAGGGTGCGAGAGAGAGAGAGACAAATCGGACAGATGCTATATTTGTGAAGGGGGTGTGGCCCACGGAAAAGGCAAGGAGGAAAAAGAATTCCAGTGATGGGCATGCCTCGTTCAGGCTCTGGGCCTAACCCGATCATGGAAACTATATAAAAGCGTGGATTGGAAGCATGTAAAATTAGATAGAAATTCGTGTCTGACTACATCGTATGTGTTTCAATAAAAGTCTACAACTTATATCTGCAACTGAGTTTCGTTTCACTGTCGGCCGGCATGTATACACGCATGCATGCATGCATGCGTGCATGTATGTATGTGTGTATGTATTTATGTATGTATGTATGTATGTATGCGTGTATGTATATAGTCCACTCAACACCTCAGTAGAGTTTCATTATAGTCAGTTCTTGAGAGAAATTTATGAAAAGATCCTAATGCGTTTAATTAGAATGTCAACACCCAAACCAATAACTCAGGCAGTCAGAGAATATGGCGGCTGACAGCGTCGACTCATTTGGAAGGCAGGAGTCTGGCCACTGATCGTCCGTGGCACACAACCCCCCAGGCATGTTTCGTCAATTAGGTGAAGCGTCGAACGGTTCCAAATTCCAATCGCATCTAATTTGTTCCGATCCATCCCGACGGATACAGTTAAAGTGAATGGAAATCATTTCGGAACAAACGAGAATAAATCGGGCATTCGCTGGTTACTCAATCCCGTTGACAGTCAGACAATGGAATAGAATAGAGTAGACTAGAATATAATGGAATAGACTACAATACGTTGCAAGGCAAAGCAATGCAATGGAATGAAATGAAATTCAATATAGTGTATAACAATACCTTTAGAAAGTGTTTGCCAGTTCCCTGAGTGTGTCTTTGTGTCTGCATTTGTATATGGGTGTGTGTCTCAGTGTGTTTGTCTGTGTGTCTGTCTGCCTGTCTCTCTATGTGTGTCTTAGTCTGTGTCAGTTTATTTGTATGGGACGAGTTGTCTGTCTGTACCATCAGAAGCTATTTCACACTGATAGAAATCTACCGACTCTCCTGAATTAATCTTTTCCTATTTCGCCATTTGAAAACATTGGAGTAATTTCCATCGAACAGCTGCTCCCCATCGACACGCGTTACCCCAGTATAAATTTGTAGTTTTACGAATCTGGACATATATATAGCGCATTTTAAGAGGGATCTCGCAAAGGCACTAAAACAATGCTATCCGATAGATCTAGAAAGATGCGACGGGCACATAAATACTTTATGCATTGTGAACTTAATATTAAGCTGTTTAGTCAGCAAGTTTAAGCGCGTTTATATCGGATATTTCCATGAGTCATCAGGTGATTGATTTGTTTGTGCACGCACGAATCACGTGCTGATGGTTAGTGGGTGCGCTTAGTTGCCACGCATCGAACACCTGGTGGGGTTGTGTGATTGGCTACGGACGTCGAACATGCAGGGGACTGACAGTTGGCAATAATAATTATTGCCGATGAGCAAGTTGTCACGTGGACTCCCACGCTGTCACTCCGACTGATTTTTGGATCTTCACCTGGAACCAAACTCTTTTGACTATCGATTTTGTTTTGACTGAGCGCCTGTGAATAAGCTGGTCACCGCGACGTGGCTTTCGTTGGGCGCTATAGAAATCTCGGAATTACGATTACGATTACGTTGGAAACGTCAAGCCTACATTGTGATGAGTCTTCGGGTTTTGGAAAAACTCACGAATATGCAATGACGGAGACCGATCTAAACCAGTCTGAATTGGTCTGCTGTCATTGCGGGAAAGAGCCTATAAAAAGCAGTCGCAAATGCATTATTAAGAGACAGAGGGTAAAGAAGATTTTGATGTAGTAGTCTGTCGTGCTAAGTTGAAGCTTGAGTTACAATTGTCGTTGATAGATTCGTGCGTTTAGAACTGTGACGAATGAAGTACTTTTGTGATTGAACTGTTCGTTTAATTAATATGCAATAGAAAATCAGACTGTGCGCCTTTTCTCGAGTTCCGCTATGCTACAAGTCTGGCGAGTCGACGATCCGAAGCACAGTCACTAGCAATTTCGAATGGTCGTCGACATGTATATAGTCTAGTTTTATAGTCACGTTTTTTATGGTATGTGTCTTTCTGTCTATCTGTTTTCCTGTCTTTGTCTGCTTCTTTGACTGTCTATCTACAGTTTGTTTAGCGCTTTGTGTTTGTGTGCTTGTATGTCTGTCTGGTTGTCAGTGTCTGCCGGTTAACTACATCAGCAGGTGCTCTGTTTATGTCACCAGATGGGGCTAGTCGTATTTTTCATCTTTGTATTCCTAAGTTGTCCGCTTACTTATCTGCATCTTTATTTATGATTCGTCTCGTTCAGTTTCCCTCTCCTTATTCCCTCCCCCCGTTACTCTTGCACTCTTTGTCCAACTTAAACTGCCTCTGTTTCTGTCTCTATCTTTCCGTCTTTCTTAATTTGTCTGCCAATTTGTGTCTATGTCTTTGTCTCTGCGCTTCTCGCTTTGTTCCTCTTATCTGTGTGTTTGTGTTTCTGTGTCTGTCTGTCTGTTTGTCTGAATGTCTGTTTATATCCCATTAGCACCAACTCAAAACGCATCAGAACCCCTTTTCAAACACTTTTAGTAACTCTCGAGGTTCATAAACGCAGTCGAAACATGGATGCGATTAAGTTACTGTAAGATTAGATTTGATTAATCTGCCTTTTCGCTAGGATCATATAAGAATAGCCTGGACCGCTGGCATGATTAGATTAGATTATTCTGTATCGCTGCTATAGCAACGCAGATCAGCAACGTTTTGGACAGAACATAGCCATTCAGTCTGCGCAATATTAGCTGTCTAAGATCGGCGACATGTCGCAGTCTTTTGTCGGGGAGGGAGAGCGGTTCCACTAACAGTATCGGTGGCACCGATGCTAAGCAACAGGCGCCATCAGAATCAAGCCACAAACACCGGTAATTACAGAAATTATAGACTTTCCATGGATCGACGCAAAGTCTTAGTCTTCTTTTTCTTCTTGTTCTTCTTCTCCTCCTTATTTTCCTCCTTCTTCTTTCTCCATGACTTTTATACGTTTGCACATACAATTGCATCTATTTTATGTATGCAGTATGTATGTATGTATGTATGAGTATTTTGTATATATGTATGTATGTATGCAGGTATGTATGCATGTATGTATATATGTATGTATGTATATATGTATGCATGTATGTAGGTAAGTATATATGTATGTATGTATGAATGCAGGTATGTATGTATGCATGTATGTATACATGTATGTATGTATGTATGCATGCATGCATGTATGTATGGATGTATGTATGTATGCATGTATGTATGGATGTAAGTATATATGTAAGTATATATGTATGTATGTATGTATGTATGTATGTATGTATGTATGTATGTATGTATGAATGCAGGTATGTGTGTACTGTTACACACGGAACAAAGGCCAAGACGTAGTGGGTTAAGTTGTTATACTTTGTATGCCTTCTGTACATTTTGGTTGGAAAGCCGACCCGATAAAAAGCTGTGTTCAACTTTTGGTCAGAATGCATATTGGTTGCTGGTCCTGCGTTGCAATTTTGTTGCCAGTCTCTTAACCTGTCATGTTTAGTGTCCCTGTTTGGTTCTTCTGAGTCGATTGGGATCGTTGTGGACGTTTGTCTCTTCGTGAGGTATTTCTCAGTTTCCGTCGCCGCCCGAAGCCCGACGTCTTTTTTCCCAAACGTTAGTCATGTTGTGCTTGTGAACAGCTCTGGAAAAACATTTATGCTAAAGAGGGTGCCCTGTAACATAAGAAAACCTGCAACAATGCGTATGAATGTATGTATGTAAGCATGTGTGGTGCCTACTAGTACCAGATACTTGTGTGGCTAGGACGCTTGCAGAAAACTATTTTTCTTTAGTTGCAATTAGTGTCAATTGCGTTTTTTTCTGTGATTTTTATGGTTTTCTTTCTCTTACAAACAATAAAGGCGTTCATCACCTACATGGCGTCAATTCCCACTCATTGTCACCTGCAGCCAGACATTTAGTCTGACTACTTTAGTAGAGAACAACGATATCTGGCTTTAGGCCACAGTTCCTTCTCTTCAGCCATGAGCTAGTCGTGGACAAATCCTAAGGTCCTGACAGCTGAACTGCGATGCACCTGGGACCGGTGCATCACAGGACTTGCCATAACGTAGAAAGTGGGGGTTCGAACCTGTCTTAAGACAGTTGTTGTGCAAGAACCATGAACACTTAATTTGGAGCTATATAAATAGAGAACCGAGTAATTCCATTACTGCATACAAAACTACACAACACAATAGAATAATGATAAATGCTTACTCGAGCTCCTTTCGCTTTTCGTCCAGCCATGTCTCGGACCGTTAGACGTAAAGCCAAGTTTCTTAAACAGACGTCAGGCGTCGCTCTGTACATTTTCGCTTCGTTGATCGTATTTAATAATTCAGCGAATATTCCCGGTCATCCATGGCATATCATACCTCAACCAGCTGTTCGGGTACAAGGCCCACCTCAGATCAAGCCACCTCGGTTCCCTGCTTCTCTGTCTCCCAGCTTCCCTATCTCCTACTTCCAAGTAGCCTGTCTCTGATTCTCTTTCTCCAAGCTTCCGTATCTGTCTCCCCTCTGCATAACTTCCTGAGCATGTCTCAGATTCTCAGAACATTACTTATTCATGTGTTTCTCTTGACGAAACCAACCAAAACGGCGGCTGACCTTTCCACCTCTGCGTCCTGGTTTCGAATCCCGCTGCGCCGACTGAAACTGGCATTTCGCTGTCAAGCACAGCAACCCGTACAGGTCGCTCGAGTTTTGACGCGAGATTTATGTAACGCCTTTTCTGGACGCCCATCAAAGTATAACCACGCAGGAGTGTTTTGAGGCAGTGATGAGATGCATCCCTCGACGCTAGGTGGAGTCGTTCTAGTGGAAAGCGCATCCGTGTTTAGATGGCGCCACGGTCGAGGTGCGTCGAAAAGACAAAGAACTTCTCGCGCACAGATTATAGATCACAACTATTATCTATCTGTTCATCTATCAGTGTTCTGCCTCAGACTGCCTGTGTCCGTACATTAGTCTCTCTGTTTGTCTATCTTTCTGTATGTCTTCTGAGTCTGTCTCTGCCTGTCTGATGCCAGTCAGTCAATCGGTCAACCATTCATTGAGCCAGCCAGTCGGTCGGTCGGTCTCTTCAGTTGCATCTGTTTAGAGCAATTAGACTCAAACTGTTTAGCTGTTAGATTGCCCTTTATGCGGGTTTTAAACAGCTAGCTTACCTAAAAAGTACTCTAGATTTTATCAAACGCAGCTACGCACATATTAATTTTTCCGATGACACCCCTTCCAAAGCTTGTTTAGTATGGATCAGATAATCCGAACATGAGGAAATTGTCACCTTTACTCAACATCTCGTTCCACTAGGCTAATCCCTTCCACCAAGATTATTATGGAGACACAATTGCATGTCCGCGCGAATATGAGAATAGTGCATGTATACAGTGTGCATACATTCACGTGCATGTGCTTTCATAAAGTTTACTTGTAATTCATAATCGTAATCGTAAACTCGGGATTTCTACAGTGCCCAACGAAAGCTAAGTGGCGGAAACAGTTGCGGGATCCGGCTTATTCACAGACACTCAGTCAAAACAAAATCGATAGGCAAGTTGGGTTCGATTCCAGCTCAAGATCCAAGAGGGCAGGCAATCGATGGACGGTGTTTGGAATTAGATTTGTCGGATAGGTAAAGGGAAGAAGAGGAATCAGAATAGGATCTTCGGTAGAGGGGTGTTTTCAGTTTTGAATGGGAGACCTGCACAGAGATTCCAAGGGGTGAAGTGATGGTGAGTTCGTAAGATGGATCAAATAATTGTCGTAATTCTGGCGGGAGTTTATTCCAGAAGGGTGGAGAATCTATGTGTATGTAGCTATCTACCATTGCCACATCCATAGTCCATGCAAAAATTTGACTACTGCAATTCACTTTTCTTGAATATGGACATAACCCAGATAAGCCGCCTTCATCCATCTAGAATGCTCTCGCTCGTGCTGTCACCAAATCTCCCAAACACCAAAATCACTCCTGTTATCACTTCACTTGCTTAAAATACCTGAAGGAATAGAGTACAAAGTCCTATCATTTACCTATACCACATTTCGATCCTCCCAACTCTCCTATCTTTGCCAACAACTCCGTTCAACCCCCTCCTCTTCTGCCCTAATACTTCTCCGTCCTCTCGTCGCCTGATACTAAAAGTTGGAAATTGCTCAATAGCCATCGTTGCTCCACCCCTCTGAAATAAAATCCCTCCAGAATTACAAGTTATCTGAACCATCTTATGAACTCACCATCACTTCACCCCTTGCAATCTCTTGCAGGTCTTCCACTCAAAATTGAAAACACTCCTGTTTCGCACATCCGATTCTGATTCCTCTTCTTCCCCTGATCTATCTTGCAAATCCGATTCTAAACACCATCCATCTTAGCTGTCTGACTGCCGTCAGGTTGCCTGAATCTCGGATCTTGACCTGGAACCGAACCCACCGTGCCTATCGATTTAGTTTTGACTGAGCGCCTGTAAATAAGCTTGTTCCCGCGACTTAGCTTTCGTTGGGCACTGTAGAATTCTAATCTTAAAATGAACCTACATGTTTCTGAAACTCTCAAATCCTGTTATTCTTCTATGTATACATTAAAAATTCTGAGATCTCATGGTATGTCTAGAGATGTGCTTCATGAAGTTGCTAAGGCTACTTCTATGGCCAAACTTTTATATGCTAGCCCTGCTTGGTGGGGTTTCACTAGTGCTGCCGATAGAGATAAAATTGTGGGTTTCATTAATAAAATGAAGCGTGAGGATCCCAGGTTCGCGTCCCGGTCGTGGCTTATTTCAGAGATTTAAATCTCGGGCTAGTACGGTCCGTGCACAGGGACCTTAAATGGCGTGGCGCCCATTCAAACTGGTAGCGGTGGTGAAGGATCTCACCCGATAAATTCATTGCAAAATGAGTAGGGTCGAGGCCATACGGTCGCTATATAAAACTTATACATTTTCATTTATTTACTACTGAATGTAAAAAGACAACAATATAATTTGCGAGAAAGAGCTCATAAATTTTCTTTACCTGTTAAAGACCATAAAAACTTTATAACACGTATGATATATAAAAACGTATATTAACACTTGTAATTGTTACACGATGTTTTATATCTCATGTCGTGATTGATATTGCCTTAATAATAAATGCATTACTGCAGAGGTTTTCAAACTTTTTGGATCAGGGACCCTTATTTTTTCTAGGCATAGCTCGTGGACCCAAGCATTTAAAAAGTAAAATGTATCACTTAAAATTTAATCAAAATAACAGGCAGACTATTTCCACAATACAAGCGCGCTTATAATATATATGACGATGAGGACTATTATAATATAAAAAGTAACACTGAATAAATTCTTATTAACTTCCTGCAAGAATTATGGAACACAGTTATTCTTTAAGAAATCAGTAACGTTGATTTCGCCAAAAGACCAGTAATGTCAGTGGGAGAGATGTGCTTGCTTTGCCTTGCATAAACTGCCAATTCTTGGTGCTATTTTGGATAAGCACACACGCAAGTCACTTTCAACGACAAGTCTGGATCTGTACTTGGTCTTCATGTTAGTAAGTGTTGTAAATGCTGTTTCACACAAACATGTTGTCGCAAAAGGTAACAAAATGCTGACTGCCTTGTGGGACAACAATGGATATTCAGAAGCCAAACTCAGCCAAAAAGATGAAAGTGATTGCTGTTTAAACTTAATTTTTAAACTTCGATCACATGACAGTTCAGCTAATTCCTCCTGTTCACGTCCAGCGAGGTCAGTCATTTCAACATCAGAAGGACTGCAGATCCAATCAAAATTCTCATTACCCTACTACAAATAGCACAATTATATAGTTAGGAACGTGAAGGAAATAGGGATATGCTTTGCAAAAACTCTGTATTATCGTTCATTTAAAGGCTAAATTCAGGCTAATTCCACAAATTTCTAAAAGTCAAGATTTAACACAATCAGAAAATAGACCAACATATGACAAATACATCGCGCCTACCTTGGGTGCAGAAATGAGTAACAGTCGATAACCAGAAATTATTTATTTTATTAGTTTTATTAGACTAGAAATGTAACGTGAGTCCATACATCTTATTTATGTCACTGTAGCATGCAAAGCACAAAAAGGTTTGATCGAGTACCCAATCGGACCCGTATGGATCATACAGTTACACAGCCGTTACTGCTAAAACCATGCAGTGTTAATGAATATTTTCAGAACGCTCTCGCGGACCACCGCCATACCCTTCGCGGACCCCATTTGGTCCGCAGACCACAGTTTGAGAACCTCTGTCCTATTATTATCATCCTTATGTTTATTGTCGTTTCTTTTGTTACTGTTATATTATTAGTTTTTGTAAATTCTGGTGCGGTATGTCACCCAGAATATTTTGATGAATAAACGAATATATATATATATATAATTCTCCTCGAGATTACGATTACGATGTCTGGCTGTTAAGCTGGTTCACAAGCGTAACACCTCTTTACCATAAAAGCTCCTTGTTTACGTCTAGACAACAAACTTTGACGTCACTAATATTGGCGACATGGGACGGCGTTAGTTGGAACAAGGTATTATTTCAAATCTACTGTTACTTATATAATTAGAGATAATCGTTTGACAATGAGTTTGTTTTAACATGGGTCTGTCGACTGATTTTGTCTCAGTAGAATTTCGTTGAAAGTTTCACAGCTCGAGGACGAACCGCAGTACTGTAGCGTTTGACTATCCGTCAACAATACTGGCAGATGAACAGTACTCCCAAAATTCCTTCTCTCAAACATTTCGACACATTCCACATCCAAACGATCTAATTAGTAATTGTTTTGTGTCTGCAACGTTTTTGGAAGTTTTTATTTAGCTTTTTTTAAGTCTGTATCTGGCGACAGACTGCAACCTCATTCGCTTCTTGCTGAATGTTCACACATTCTTCGTTTTATTCCTCTTATCAGAATGCTTTTTGACGCTTCTTTTTGGACACCAAACCACCATTATTAATCCAGTAGCCATTATCATTAATGTGGGTATATAGTCTGTCTTTTGCCTTTTAATTATTTGTGCTTTATCATGGTTCCAGACCATTACAGTATAGGTGTCGTTTAATTAATCAACGTATTAATTACATACATATACAGTACATATTTTGTACATAGTGCTTAAAAATTATCTACACATTGAGTGATTTTGCTTTCAAACTGTCCAACATCCATATGCTTACAGCACTTTGTTAGCTTCAAGAACTGCACTGAACGATTTGTGACATGGCAAAAAGCTTATGGGTATATTTTCTTCAGATGATTCAGTGGAAGGTATCCAGGCATTAAAGTGGCATTTGCACCACATCTGGTCTTTTCAATCTGCACCATTCCAAGTAAATTCCACTCAATTCTGAAATGGCATGATGAATCTACAGCACAGGCAATCTGCAGTAAAAGTTCACGAATACGATAAAATCATGAACTTCACTGACATGGTTCTGGGGGTTAGGATCAAGAGCCCAACATACAATTTACAATACAGTTAGGCCTTCTACCAAAATAACTACGTCATCTACTGTCAACATTGACATTTTGGTGTTACAAAATACTCTAAAACGGGCTAGTTTGGGCTACAAAATGCATCACCAAGGTAGATCTACTGAACTTTTTCAACAACTCTCTCCCATAGATCGGCATTCATATGGCATAGTCTCATGCTATTATAAACACGTTTATATGTCATCACCATCTTGGCTTGTAGCATACCAAACAACTGTGATAATTGGCTTTTGATAAATGTTTGCCTTTCCATATATTTGAAAGGTTCGGAGATTCCCTGATGATAACTGAATTCTTGTAATCAGCGCAAGAAATTGATAGGCTGAAAATTTGAGGCTTCTATATTTACAGTATTACTTCCAGATTTACAGCAAGTCAAAGTTTGTCAGTTGTTCAGTTTTTCACAAAGTCACAAAATGCCACAAAAGTTTAAAATTCTGTAATTCCAACTTTTTTTTAGATAATCAAGTAAAATTTTCAGAAATTTATTATATCTGGAAGTAGAACACTTGTGCTAAATTTTATGAAAATCCAGGATAGTGTGGTGTAAACCTCTGGCTGATTTGACATGGAATGACCCTGATAGCTGATTCAGAGAGTGATATACTGAGTGCAGGATGCTTGTTAAATCATCACTGTATGTGTTCCTACTGAAAGGAATCTTTGTCTGCATTTGTAATGATTGTTCTGCTTCAAATATGTCTTTTATATTATTATTGCGATGTTTTCTTAATTAATGAACAAATAAATGCAAGAAAAATGTTGTTTTATGTTTGTAGTGAGTGATGTTATTAATTGTTGAGATTCACAATTAACAAGGCAAATAAGTGACAAGGATTGCAAGTAACTATTTGTATTCCAAAACTTGCATGATATCCAATGTTTTCAGTTTAGCAATTTTTAAAATCATATCTGAAACATAGCCACAGAAATCTTCAAAATCACCTGTGATGTTACATAGCATTTCTATCAAGCTTTCACTTGGAAATTCCATCGGAAATCCAACACTAGAACAGATGCACAGTTCCCAGTTATGTGAGAAATCAGATATGACCATGAGAGTCCAAACTGAAGAAAGAGCATGCCTTTGCTTGGTATGTCAGAAAACATTCTCGTACGTTTCGGATCTGAAATCACATACTAGAACCCATAATGGAGAGAAACCGTTTGAATGCAATGTATGTCAAAAAAGATTTTCCCAATCTTCCAATCAGAAATCTCACATTAGAATCCATACTGCAGAAAAACCGTACCAATGTCAGTTATGCCAGAAAGCATTCATAAAACAATCTTATCTACAGACTCACAAGAGAATCCATGCCGGAGAGAAACCATATCAGTGTCAGGTGTGTGAAAAAAGATTTTCTTCTTCTTCTGGCCTTAAAAGTCATGTTAGAATTCATAGTGGAGAGAAACCCTATCTGTGCCACTTATGTCAGAATTCATTTTCATGCTCTACCAATCTGAAAACTCACTTAAGACGTCATACTGGAGAGAAACCGTACCAGTGTCAGTTATGCCCGAAAGCATTTTCAAACCCTTCTACTTTCAAGATTCACACAAGAATCCATACTGGAGAAAAACCGTACCAGTGTCAGTTATGCCAGAAAGCATTCATAAAACAATCTTATCTAAAGGTTCACAAGAGAATCCATACCGGAGAGAAACCATTTCAGTGTCAGGTATGTGAAAAAAGATTTTCTTCTTCTTCTGGTCTTAAAAGTCATGTTAAAATTCATAGTGGAGAGAAACCCTATCTGTGCCTCTTATGTCAGAAATTATTTTCATGCTCTACCAATCTGAAAATTCACTTAAGACGTCATACTGGACAGAAACCGTACCAGTGTCAGTTATGCCAGAAAGCATTCATAAAACAATCTTATCTAAAGGTTCACAAGAGAATCCATACCGGAGAGAAACCATTTCAGTGTCAGGTATGTGAAAAAAGATTTTCTTCTTCTTCCAGTCTAAAGCGTCATGTTAGAATTCATAGTGGTGAGAAACCCTATCTGCCAGTTATGTCATAAGTCATTTTCATGCTCTTCTGATCTGAAAACTCATTTAAGACATCATACTGGACAGAAACCATACCAATGCCAGTTATGCCCGAAAACGTTTTCAAACCCTTCTACTTTCAAGATTCACACAAGAACCCGTACTGGAGAGAAGCTTTACCAATGCCATGCATGTCAAGAAAGGTTTCTCAGATCTTCCAATCTATAAAGTCATGGTAGAATCCATACTGGAGAAATTCCATACCAATGTCAGTTATGCCAGAAAGCATTCATAAAACAATCTGGTCTGCAGGTTCACAAGAAAATCCATAACGGAGAGAAACCATTTCAGTGTCAGGTATGTGAAAAAAGATTTTCTTCTTCTTCTGGTCTTAAAAGTCGTGTTAAAATTCATAGTGGAGAGAAACCTTATCTGTGCTGCTTGTGTCAGAAATCATTTTCATGCTCTACTGATCTGTAAAGTCACTTAAAACTTAAAACTTCATACTAGACAGAAACTATACCAGTGCCAGTTTTGCCCAAAAGCTTTCTCACATCCTGTTTTCAAGATTCACACAAGAACCAATACTGGAGAGAAGCCATTCTTACCAGTGCTATGAATGCTACACAAGATTTTCTCGTGATTCCATTCTACAAAAGCATTTTATAATCAATGTTGTAGACAAGCCCTATTGATGCCTATTATGCCACAAAAGCGTTTACACACTGTTGTTTAAAGTCTCGCACGATAACCCGTATTGGAGAGCCCTTCCCAATGCCATATACTGTATGTCAAAAGAGGTTTGGCAGATCTTCCGTTCTGCAGGATCATGCCAGAATTCATGCTAGAGTAAAACCGTGCCAATGCCAGTTATGTGAGTTAAAAACTAAAACCAACAGTCATCTCAAGAGGCATATGAGATCACATTATGGAAGTAAACCATAACTTTGTCAGGTATGTCAGAAAACATTCTCATGCACTTCAGATCTGAGAAATCATGAAAAACCCATACTGGAGAAACTTTATCAGTCATGTGTGTAACAAAACATTTGCCCATGATTCCAAACTATATATTCATGTTAGAATCCATACTGGAGAAAAACTCTGTCTGTGCCTGTTATGCTCGAAAGCATTCTCACACCCTTCTGCTTTACAGATTTGCACAGGAACCCCTACTGGATAGAACCATATCAATGCCAGTGATGTGGGGTAAAAGCTAATAATTGTAGTCATCTAAAAAGGCACATGCAAGCACATCACAGAGAGAAACCAAACCTCTGGCAGGTATGTCAGAACAGATTCTCATGCATTTCAAATCTACCTAGACAAAAAAACCATATTGGAGAGAAACCATTTCTGCGTCAGGTGTCTAAAAACTATTTGCCCGATCTCCAAGTCTAGAAACTCGTGTTAGAATTTATACTGGATAGAAACTAGACCAATGCCATTTACAGCAGAAAGCATTCTAGTACCATTTTCTTAACAGATTCATAAAATGACCATTATTAGAAAGAAACCTTACAATGCAAGTCATATCATAAATAATTCACAGTATCTACACCATTTGAACATTGTATTGAATGCCATTTAAGAGAAAATTCACATGAACTTACAGTATTTCTGTATGTTAACTGTGCAAAATCATTAATATATTGGTACTTTATGGATGCGGAATATGTAACGGTATGTTTCATATAGAGGAAGATATTGCTGAACACTGTTATATCCATCTTTAAATGATATGTTTTTGACCAGGCAAAAAAGAAATATGTTAATATTTGTAGGTGATGAAGGTTTGAAAAGACAGAACATTTTGTTCCTAAAGAGAAAGGACTGAATTCTTACACAAACTGAATACAGTGAATAGTCTAAAGAAAAGATGAAAAGTGGCAAGGAATTATGTGAATCTTGGAAATATAATATCATAAGTAAAAACTGATGTATGTTTTCTTGTGTATTCATCGCCTTTTTCTGCATTTTATATATCTTCAGTAGTTCTTGCTGAATCAAAAACTTGCAAACATTTAAAAAATTACTTTTAATTTCAGTCGTGCAATTCACGTTTAACATATTAAAAATGATGAAAATGGTGTAACGTGGTGACTGAATCTTGCAAATATACAAGAACTTGCAGCATTTTTGCCAAGAAATATTCCAGATTTCTTAGAATATGATAATACATAGTTGAAACATATCAACAGCAGTCGGATAAATGGAGCTCGTTTATTCCAAGAGAACAATGTAGGTCTCAACTGAAACAGATTGACCAGATACTTTGCAATGAGAAACTCCACACTGGCAACTGATCAAAAGAAGTTATCTGAAATAATTTCAAAATGTCATCTGATGACTGAAGCAATGGATTTGGTGAATGAAGCAGGAAAATGGAAACTTGGAATTGTTGAAAGTGTGGTAATATACATGAACGAAGTTATGCTTATAATTTTTTTAATTCAAACTAGCGAGCTTTAATTAAACACAAAACTGAATATTCCTGTTTGACTAAATACACCTTGGGACCTGTTTGTTGGTCCTAGTTCAGTTAAGGAATTATACATGTGTCTAAGGAGACACTTTATTTTATGTTATTTTAGTTTGTAGTGATGATTTACTTTACACAATCAAGGATCTTGCTCTGCTGTTATTGTATATTGTTCACTCAAAATATTACATAGGTTATCTCTCATGCATTTACTGTGTTGTTATTGTTGCTGTTATTTTTATTATATTTTTATTATTACTACTACTGCTACTACTGGTCGACTACCTTGACTCTAACTCCCTCATGCCTCCTCTTCAATCCGGATTTAGGAAGTTCCACTCTACTGAATCACTTATTACACGTCTCCTGGCTGACGTCTTTGGAGCTTTTGACCGTGGACATGTTACTCTTCTTGCCCTCTATGATGTTAGTGCTACTTTTGACACTGTGGATCACTCTATCCTTTTGGAGCGTCTAGAAAAATCTTTTGGCATTTCTGATACGGCCCTTCTTTGGTTTCAGTCATTCCTCTCAGACCGCTCTCATTCTGTTATCTTTGGGCCTACACGTTCCGCCTGGTCCCTTATACCTTTTGGCCTTCCTCAGGGTTCTGTTCTGGCCCCTCTCCTCTACATTCTGTACACTGCCGACCTGGCACGGGTTCTCCTTCCCATGGGTGTTGCTGTCCATCAGTATGCAGACGACACTCAGGCTTTCGTTCATGGCCCAGCGGAAGCGGCTTCCTCTCTGGTTGAGAGTATTCTTGACGCAACATCTGCCCTTGGTCTCTGGATGTCCTCCAATCGCCTCCGACTGAACTCTGCTAAGACCCAGTTCATCTGGCTTGGTGGTCGTGCTCAGCTGGCAAAGATAGATTCATCATCCTTACGCCAGAGGTTTCCGGACATTCAATTCTGTTCCAAAGTCCGTGATCTTGGGGTTGTTCTGGACCGGGAACTCTCCTTGACCGATCATGTTAACAGTGTCTCCCGCTCATGCTTCTACCACCTTCGTCAGCTTCGTACCATCCGCCGCTCCCTCTCCTTTCATGCCGTTACTACTCTAATTCATGCCCTTATCTGCACCAGGGTGGACTTTGGTAACGCTATCTTTGCTGGACTCTCACTTGCCAATATTTCCAAGCTTCAATCTGTTCTCAGTGCTTCTGCCCGTCTTATTGGAGGCGTCCCCAGGTATGGCCATATAACTTCCTTTATACGGGACACTCTACACTGGCTTCCCATTCAGCAGCGTATCCAGTTCAAGATCCTAACGCTTATGCGTAATTGTCTCGTTGGCTCTGCTCCATCATATCTTAGGGACTTCTGCATTTCGGTCTCCTTGGTTCCAGGCCGTAGCACTCTCCGGTCGGCCTCCCTTGGACTTCTGACTGTCCCTCGTATGCGCACTGCTACAGCGCAGTCTAGAAGCTTTGCCTATGTTGGACCCAATAGCTGGAATCGCCTTTCCCGAGAGCTCCGGCTAGTATTCCTCAGTTTGTCTCTTCCGCAGTTTCGCAAGCGCCTGAAGTCTGTATTATTTGCCAGTGGTTTCACTGGTTCGGGTCGGGAGCGCTTCTGATGAGTCTATTCTTGAAGTGGCGCTTTATAAATGTCAGATTACAATTACAATTACTAATACGGCTACTACTACTACTACTGTAGTAATGGTAATGATAGTGGTAGTAATGGTAGTAGTAGTAATTGTATTATTATTATTAGTGGTGGTGGTATAGACTTACCTGAAAAGGAGTTGTCTTACCTGCACTTGAGTATGGTCAGTTGGACAAGAGTCGGAATGGAGAGATGTTTGGCTTTAGGAGTCGAACCATGAACATCTGGACAAAACCAAAACGGCTTCGGACTCTATGGCTCAACCGGCCTCACATGCACACGCATAAACGTGTATGCATGCGTGGTAAAACACAATAACATGTATGCTCTATAGATGCCTTTAAAATGCGCTATATTAAATGTCTTGATTAGGGCTGTCAGATGTCTGGTTTTGAACCGGACGATTCAGTATTTGTGCCATCTGTGTGGGAAGAAATCACAGTTAATACCAGGCACCTTAATTTCCGGTATTTTTACTTCCTGTCACAAACGGATGTCCCCACGTCATGGATATTGAACGGTGTGAACGCGGCTTAAGAAAAGTTTCAGAAAGGAATGGAGGTCTGGTTGAAAATACGAGAAGGCTATACGCGGAATTGTTAATTACAAACTAGGGATTATCACGAAATGCGTTGTAGTCTGAGACTTTACCTGGTGCGCGGGAAACTTACCTGGCGGCGTGATGGTAGGATGGGCTGTTATGCTCGGTTAACGAGAACGAGAACGACTATATAGATGATGTTAGGTCAGTCGCTGGGTGACAGAGCGTGCTGAAGAAGAACTCGGGGAATTCGAATGAGGTTTCGTTCGACGGACTAAACAAGGGAGGCCGTGACTGAAGTGATGGGAAGACTGAGAAGCGGAGAAGCACTTAACTTCCTCTATAGTCTTCCTTTTCATAAGTGTGGATAACTGTATATACATATTGAGTTTTAATGCTAAGCTGTTGAAAATACATGTATTTAGAGTTTGTATACTCTTGTGTGCTGAATTGACGGAACGGGACAGGACGGGACGAGACTGGGAGGAGATAGGACGCGATGAGACGAGACGGAGAGGAGGACAAGACGAAACGAAACGAGACAGAGGAGACGGGACGGGAAAGAGACTGAGATGTTGCGGGATGGTACGAGATGGGGACGGGAAAAGATGGGAACGAGACGGTAACGAGACAGGATGACGGGAAGTGGACGTGGGGGCGGGACGAGACTGACGAGATGGGAGGGGATGAGACGGGGACAAGACGAAACTGGACGGTAACGAGACGGAGACTGGATGAGACCAGGGAGAAGACTGGACGGGACGAGACGAGGACGAGGATGATACCGGACTAGACACGGATGAGATGGAACGGAACGAGAAGGGGAAAGGAGACGGGACGAGACAGGGAGGATATAGGGACGAGATGGAACGGGGCGAAACGGAGACGGGACGAGACTAACCGGAGACATGAAGAGATGGAGAGGAAACGAGACGAGAACGAGGACAATACATGGACGGGGACGAAGACCGCCCATCGGGGACGGGGATAAGGACCATTCGTCGCCGGGCCCTAGGGCCATGCAACGGGCCCTCGAATTTATTATTAATAACTACTCAGAAACAAGGGAAACCGCATCCACAACTGTCGTGTATTAAAAGAAGGCATCGGTGACCTAATTGTGACGCGGAAAATTTCCAGCTAAAGTTTAATTGACTAGTTTGATTAAATGGCTTGGCTATTTTGACAGCAAAGAACTATGCCATCATCGCTTCAAGATTGGGTGACGAAATACAGTGGACGTCTCGCAAAGCACTACTGCTTCTTTCGGGTCCTGACAGTGCCAGACCAGAAGTAATGACCATTTTGAATGCATTGTTGGACGGGCCAGTGAAACGTGCCTTCAGATGTGTCATGCTTCTATAGCATCGAAGTTTTTCTTACAGCATGGAAGCGAAAGAAGGATCTAGTACAAGCCACGTTGCATGAAATTGGTAGGTTGATGGTTGAGATCCAGAAGGCTATTGGCATGAAGAATGTTATTCTTGAAGAGTCTCTTAAGCCACAAATTTTCAAACTGTTACCAATACTGTATGGGCCGTGGCAGAGTTTGACTATGATAGAAGTTAAGTCTGGCCATCCTCTGCAAATGTGCTCAGATACTGAAAGGCCGGGCCACTGAGATCTCTAGTAAACATAAGATAAGCAAGCCAAATTTGTAAATACATTTGCTGACTTTTTCATCAGAAATAATAGTCTCTGAATTTCTCGATTTCAGTGTTCAGAGACTAGGTCCCGCTTGGTGGCTACAGGTGCAGGTATGTGTCATCTCAGATATGCATCCATCCACCAGTCCATCCACCCAACCATCCATCCATCTTTCCATTCATTCATCCAACTGTCCATACAACTGTTCATCTCTCCATTCATCCACCCACTCATCCATAAATAAATTCATCCATCCATTCAACCATCCATCCATCCACCCATCTATCCATCCATGCTTCCACCCATCCATCCACTCGCCCACTAATCCATCCATCCATCCATACGTCTATCAATCCATAAATCCATCCATCCATACATCCATCCACCCATTCATCCCGTATGACTATGCGCTTGACGAAAGGACGAGCATGACCGGCTATTGATACGTGATGATCGATACTTGCTGACTGGACTTCAGTGATCGAAGAATTGGCTTCCTGACCCCCTCCCACCACATCAACGTTCTCCATCATCCATCATTGTTCAGTTCATTCCAAACGCAATCCAGCAGCAACGCTATACATTATATTATTGTGCATTTGATTGAACGATGCAACGCACTGATGTGATTTTTATAGATGCGATGCAATCTGAAGTGATGTCATGTAATACGATGTGATGCAATGTGAAGCGATGTGTCTATGATGTAAGGTAATAGGATGTGAAGTCTAAGCTAAAATAATATTGAAACTTTCATAGCGCCGAGTTCCCAGCAGGAAATTCTAATTCATATCACATTATTTCACAATGATAATAATGATGATGTTGGTATTGACTATGATCATTAATATTGTATGTATGCATGCATAAATGTATGCATGTAGGTAGGTATGCATCTACGTACGTATGTTTGTAACGCACTCACGTACGTATGTATGTAAATAGAGTAGGCTATATTATCTTGGCGAGCTATGTCTCGGTATCATCCATACCTGCGCATGGTAGACCTAGTTTTCCCAAGGGACCGAACTTTCACAATGCAGCATCAAAGCTTTGCTGTGGTCGGTCCATCTTTCTGGAATAGGTTGCCAAGTAAATTAAGTCATGAACTCCTTGGTCTGTCTCTGCCTCTTTCGCCTAAGCACTTGAAAACTGTTATGTTTCACATTCATCTTTCGTTGTCAGGTCGGGAACGACCCTGATGAGTTTCTATTGAAGGGTCGCTATTCAAATTCATGATTACGATTACGACTATGTGTGTATGTATGTATACATATATGTAGGCCTATGTACAGCATGTATGTGTACACTTATTGTATGCATGTACAGTATGTTAGTATATATGTATGTATACATTTACGTATGAAGATAGCGCATTATTGAGGACTGCTCATTAATGGGAAAAGACCCCAAAACTGTTACAGTTACAAATCTAGTTTGAACATATCCTGAGTAAATACTGCCAAATTTTGTTTTTGCTGGTTTGAACGTGTACTTAATCCAAATAATGCTAGGACATTAGCATTTTATTATCATTCAGTAATAAAGCTTATTTTTATGGCAAGTTTCTTAAACCGCCTTCGATCCAAGCAGGGGATGTCTCTTATGAGCTCCTTACTGACAGAGTCGTACCTAAATCTTATCGTAATATGATCGATTACTATGCGGTAAGCCTCCACCCTAAGTTTGGTAGGGAATCTCGTGGTTGTCAGTTCTTGATACAGACCCCTGACATGCGTGTTTCTTCAACTTCAGTCTTTCTGGTCACAAAGCAGATTCAATTTCAGCAGTGATGTCGTCATTTTCACTGTCATTATCACGATGATAATTATCATTATCGATGATGTTCACAAGACAATAGTAGGCCTAGATGTTGTGATGAAGCGCAACTATGCTATCATCAACAGTAATAATGACACCTGAATTAACTGTTGTAATCCAGTCTGTGTTCTCCGAAGAGATGCATATGCCAGTGGAACAACCAAAGGGAGTCCTTTACGGTCCAGTCCGCCTTTGCCGGTCACTAGGTCTACTAGACAGAAAATCGCAAAACGGCAAACATCCTGCGTACTGTTACTTCATTACTCGACATAGCCTCGGTCGTCAGTTAGCGACTGAGCACCAGTAAGTAACTGTGATTTAACGTCTAGTACTCTGGAGCCATGAAACTGCTGAATCTGCATTATGTGCAAGATGGGCCTTATGAGTTGACGCCGGATGAAGCATGAAGCTTTCCTAAATTTGTCGTGAAATATTGTTAATAAAGTGTACATAAAATTGCTGAAACCTCGAAGAAATAAATGACGGAATTTTATGGTCTGGGGCCCCAATAATCTTGACCTGCCAGGAGCCCACCGGAAATTTCCCGGTAACCCTACTGGCCAGTCAGTCCGCCTCTGCATATAATATATCTCCATATCATATATATATATATATATATATATATATGCATATGTGTGTCTGGTGTATAGCAATAGATGTATTTTCTGAAGATATAAAGAGATTTTTCGTAGAACTTCGAATATTTTTTATAAAGGCCAAAACTCGGACTACGTGTAGCAAAGGCGAAATGAAAGTGGACATTTTGTAACAGTTACCTCTTGGGTGTTTGCTATAGCGGTATAGAAGTACTTTTGGGATATTTAAAGATATTTCTCTGTAGAACTTGATTATTCTTATAATAAAGTCCAGGACTTGGACTACGTGTGGCAATGGCGTAATAGAATTACGCTGTAAGTTCAAGAGCATATGACAGGTTGGGGTGTTTTTGCGGTTAGCTTTTGGGTGTTTGGTGTAGCGCTACAGAACTGCTTTTGTGACATACAACGACACTTCGTCACAGAATATAATTGTTAAAATAAAGAACTGAACTGGGACAACATGTAGCTATGGCGCAGTAGAAGTGGGGAAAGGTAGTTCGAAGAGCTACCCTTTCCCATGTCTACAATTTTACAGTATTTAATCGATCTACATCAGTCTGTTTGTCTGTCTGCTTATCTGTTTTCCTTCACCTTTCTCTCCCTGTCTGTCTGCCTGCCTGCCTCTCTGTCTAGCTGCCCGTTTTTCTGTCTGGTTTTGCCTGCATGCATGTGTTTTTCGCTGTTTGCTAGTTTGCTTGTCTGCCAACTTCCTGCCTACCTGTCTATATGCCTGCTTGACTGCGTGTATGCCTGTCTGTGTATGTCTGTCTGCTTATCTTCTTGCCTGCATGGCTGCCTGATTGTGTACCTTCTGCCTGTCTGTCTGACAGGCAATTGTTCCCGATATTGCAGAGACGGATCTAAATGGGTGCTACATAAATATTCTCGTTTGGCCATTGAAACTCGGCGTCATACATTAACAACGGAACCTTAATTCCTTGCGTATCAATATTTACAATTCACGCGTAATCGAGAAAGATGGCCCAGTCGGTCCTTCTTGTTCCAGTAACACGATCGGGTTCGAAACCTATACACCACTTATCCTTATTTACTATACCTTACCTTGTTTTACCTTACCTTGCCTTGGATTACCTCACATTACTTGAACGTCATTTACCTTACCTTATCTTACCCTACCCTACTTAAATTTATCTTGCTTTGCTTTGAATAATATTAATTTGCCTTATATTGCCCTACATTACCTGATCTTACCTAAAGTTACCTACCTTCGTTACATTACACTACAGTCGTTGTATGTAATTAATTTGTCGTTGGTTTTCATCGCGACTGAAACCCAGGAGGCTTTAGAAGATAATTTCAGACGTCATTGGATGGTAATGACTGCAGTCTGGTCACTGGGTGACAACAGGAAATGGATCTCAAGGTCAGCTGTAGGATGCAGATAGTCACGCATGCGCAGTGGCGAAAGCACGCAGAAATTCTTTTCTTCTCTGTCATTTTCCATCTACCTCAGAGTCTTCTGAATCATTTCGTTCTTTTCTTCGTTGTACTTTTGGTCCTACAGGTCGCATTTAGTACAGATCCATTACTTGTAAATAGAAGTGTGAATTACACGGTTTTTATATAGCGGCCGTATGGCCTCGACTCTGCTCATTTCGCGCTGAATTTACCGGGTGAGATCCTTAGTTACCGCTGTGTGACCAGCGATTATACTATATGCAATTCATACAGATATACATATACATGTATGCATGCATATATGTTATGTATGTATCAAAGCACTTAATATAGCTCCTTTTAAGAACCTATCAAATGCCCCGACATCTAAAAGTCTACATATCATATATGTGTGTGTGTTTGTGTGTGTGTGTGTGTTTATGTAACATGTATGCATACACAGTGCATGTAAACATACCTGTGTACATGCCTCTCTGTGAGTGTATGTATGCGTGTATGCATATGTGATCATGTATCTATAAGAAGATGAATAGGTGTGTATGTGTAACTTATTGTTTATGAGTATATGTCTTTTGGGTTTGTATGCATCCCTATATGTGTCCTTTCTTTTGTGCGTATGCTTTCCTGTATGATCCCATCCTTGTTGTAGCTGCTTATGTATTTATGCTATTTTGTGTGTGTGTGTGCCTGCATGCTTGTATAATGATGTAGTTTAATATGAGTATATGATTTCGTGTTTGTGTGAATGCCTTCCTATATGAATGCATGCATACCTGTACTGTTTGTGGGTGTGCTTTCATGTATGTCTGTATGCTACTCACTATGTGTCTCTCTGGATTTTTGCTTGTAAATATGTGTTTTCCTCTATGTCTTTATGCTTCTCTGTATGACATATCTCTCGCTGCCTTGTTTGAATATGTGCTTTTCTTCAATGTATGTTTGTCTGTTTACTTGTATGTATTTTCCCAGTATGCGTAATTGTTGCTGTGTATGCAATGTTGGTCCAGGGCCGAATGCTGTCCTTTTGGCGAATACGAAGACATTTTGGGAGGGAGGTGGAAGCCAGGTCAAAGAATCTCAACACGTTACAAATAGCCAGCTGCTGTGTCTGGAACGTCAAATGAAGCTGAAAAGGAAGAAGCGATGCTGGAGGCAGAATTTAGTTGGCTGGAGTGGTAATGATGCGTGGATACGATAGTAACATGTAATGTAAAAGTAAATGTAATGACGAGAAATTATGTATGGCTATTGGCCAAAGTTAAAGTTCGATAAAGTCATAAATACTTTACCTTCCTCACCTTTCTTACCTTACCTTACATTACCTCACCTGACATCGTCTTGCCTTAGGTTCCTTGACTTATCTTACCTTACCTTCCTTACCTACTTTCACCAACCTTAACTTACCTTGCTTTTCTAACCTTCCTTTGCCTATCCCTCCTTTGTAAATATATAGGCCTACGAAGGCTAATGGTTGGGCGCTTGTCTCTGAGGGCTTAGGATTTAACGCTTTACCGAGACACCACATATGCACTTACGTAATTGAATGTTTATCTAGCTTCTTCGGTATTAACTACAGTGTCGCTACATAAACAAACATATAAAGTGAATATATTAAATTACCCGCCATTATTGTTCTCGCAGTATTACATAATTTAATTATCTGTGGAAGAATCCTACAAGTAACCAAATCCATGTGGGGTTTAGGCGATATATAAATTCCATGGGTTTTTCATATCTCGGGGTTCGTCAAGGAGATGATTGTGCACAGATATACTTCGAGACACAATGCAAATAATTGCATATAATATTGACCATACATAGACATATACAAAATATAATATAATTAAATCTGTAATACATATATACACGTTTACACGTACATAAGATGCAAAAATACGATGATATACTTCGAAATATGATTATACATGTGTATGTGCATGTGTGTGCATTTATATGCATATATAGGTGTGATTAGTATGTTCTTGGGCGGTTGACTTCTGCAGCTGCAGTGCAGCTGATGTAGGTGATGTATTTTAGCTCATACATCCGGGGACAATACAGGCCTGATACTGATAATGGTAGTGATGCGGAAGATTATGCAGTCAAGGCAGCTGCTGCTGCTGCCATAGATGCAGACTTCGACTGCACCAGTGTAACATGGGCGATGTAATCCGTGATGCGACTCAACGAAGCGTGTAAATGGCGTGTTACATTAAATAGTACGATCGCGCAATTCAAACGCCATATATAGGCGTGTCTTATAGTCTTAGGCACTAATATGGACATGCAGAACGTTCGCAGATGAACATTGGCAGTTATGGAACAATTTTCCGCTAAAATCTAGGTATATCTAGTAGCCTCAGGCACTTACGTGGCTACCGAGATCGCCAGCCGATGGAGATTACCTGCTGCTAGTAGAACACTATTTCTGGAACAGCATTCCGCTCTAATTTAGTTTGCGACTTGTGGTTGACAGTGGTATAATAGTATCGTGCTTTTCTGTTATAAAATAAAGGACAAGGATACTTTGTAGCATCAGAAGCGCAGTCTCTTTAACCCACAGAGACATCCATGAGTATCAAGTGTTAAAGACTTCATTTTTCTTAGTCTCGCCACACGATGGCGGATGACCAGTCGTCTCTCTCGCCGCCTGGTCTTCTCACCGACAGTGCACGGTCAGCGTATTTATTTTATAGCCACGTTCAATATGGGTGGCAATTGGACCAGAAATTTCGAGGCATCTTTCTACCCTGGCCGGGATTTCAACCCAGGCCAGGATTTGAACATCTTACCTCTGGATTGACAGTACAGCATAATAACTAGACCATGGCGCACCCCAGTGTTTCTCTCTGTCTGTCTATCTGTCTCTCTAGGCCTATATATATAAATATATTATAGTAACATTGTTACTATATATACACAATATAGTAAAATTGTCGTTTATTTTAAATTTAAAAATAAATGACTGTACTATATATTATATGTAATAATCTACG
Source organism: Norana najaformis (assembly GCA_964023275.1). Taxonomy (NCBI): domain Eukaryota; kingdom Metazoa; phylum Annelida; class Clitellata; order Crassiclitellata; family Hormogastridae; genus Norana; species Norana najaformis. Next base: position 37,785,108 of record OZ029913.1, on the reverse strand, counting down.
CTAGAATTCTAACAGTCAGCCGTTTTCAAACCGCCAAATAGCCATAAAAACTCTATCGCTGTCGAAATCTAAGCGAAAGCAGGTCATAACTCTCTGGAATAGGTCGATCAACGTTTAGTTACGCGACCACCTCGCTCTTTGACCTTTGTTTACTGCCACTATAACTAATCTTTACCACTCATTTCAACACCGGGGACTGTAAGAATATTTTAAAATACGCATACACAATATGTTTCGTATGCTTATACGTGCATCTATACCTATACGTGACTTGCACTTACTTTATCTTGCCCTGCATTTCTTTGCATTATTTTACCTTACCTTACATCAATTAATGTACGATTAGAAATTACTTTTACCAGCCATTCCCGAGATTTCGATACACATTTACCATTTACGACACACTGTATTCGAGCGTTTGTTGGCTTTTGGAGCTTAGATTATTCTGTCGTCAGTATATAACGACAAATGATCTCTTGCGTTGACAGCAGGCTTATCACTTGACGTTGTTTTGACGAGCTTCGGGCTATCACATGAGTAGCAAACGGGCTATCACTCGGGTAGCAACAGACGTGGAAGAATTATATCGAAATTGAGGCGATCTCATGGGAATAGGTTCCGAAGGCAGCGTTGATGCAATTGACAGAGAATGGCGAATAGAGCTCTGTCCTCGACTCTGTCTTTTATCTGTTTTGCCTGTCTCTCCCACTCTCTCTCCCGCTCTCCCTCTGTCTTTTTTCTTTCCCTCTCTCCGACTTCCTCTCTTTCTTTCTTTTTTCCTGTCCCTTCTCTCTTTCTTCCTCTCCTGCCCGCTCTCTCTCTCTCTCCCTTTGTCTTTTTTCCTCTCTCTTCTACTCCCTTATATTTTCTTCCCCTCTCTCTCCCTCTCTCTTGCTCCAGCCTCTCTCTCCCACTCTCTCTCTCTCTCTTTCTCTCTCTCTCTGTCTCTTTCTGTCATTCGCTCTTTTTTGTGAGTGTATG